>CM063284.1:123295409-123337909 GCA_032173965.1 Sitta carolinensis | reverse complement strand
CTCTCCTGTGACAGAGACCTTATAAGGTGTAGAATCTGGGCTTGGATTTCATAACTTTTACATAAAAATTTGCAAAGGTGAAAATTATCTTTCTTGTAAATAATAATGATTTTACTTTTTCTTTAAGTATATAGAGATGATGTTATAGGTCCAGCAATCCAGAACAAGAACTTCCTTGTTTGGTGTGTGAGTCAACAGTTTATTTCTATTTTCATTATTAAAAGGGCTATATCAATTTGTAACTCAGAACCAATCAGCTAAGGTAAACCCTCTCCTTAGCAGTGAATCTACATTCAGGCCATGGTGACTGGATGTAGCACTGTGTAACTTCCTTTTGAAAGGAAAGTTGCTGCAGCAGGGGTTATCTTTATGCATTCCTTGCAAATAACAAGTATCTTCCTTGGTTTGTTTCTCCATAAAAATATTTAAAATCCTGACACATATCTACTATATTTAGAAAGGCATTCTAAAATTTTAATGGCATGTAAAGTATTACCAATATGTTATTCTGTTAACTGCAAAAATTGGGAAGTACTGAAGTTACTGAAGACTGATGACCAAATACAAATCAAAGAAATAGGGAGAGAAAAGTAACAAAGAAGAGATCAGTTAGGACAAAAAGTTAACACAATGTCATCTGGACAGATCAGAAACATAGAAAATGAGAAATTAATTTTTATTTAATGCAAACATCTGAAACAAAATTACTTGAAACATACTCAGTGAGAGATAGAATGGTATTGTCTTAAGAGAGCCATAGGACTTCACATATGCAAAACCTATAACCACTGTTGACCACTGTGTCTTCTTGTTTTCTTCTAATTCCTGTCCTATTATTCATTCTTTTCGTTTTTGCTATCTTGTCTTAGTTGTTTGGGCTTATATAGACTGTGGGCTCTTTGCTGAAAAGGCTGTCTTGTTCTTGTGTATCTCTGGTGCCTGGCATGAATGTCAGAGCTGGTTTTCTACACAACTGTGACAATGCGGCCATTAAAAGTTAATTACTGCACTGATCACAGCACGGAATTGGACAAGTATTTGTACTAGAACATAATTAACATCCTAGACACAAGTTATAAAGGCACCATTGGTTTGAGATGTTTATAACAAACCAGGCATAATATAGAATAGAATCTAGTCTTTCTCTTTGTACTCAATATAAAATCAATTTTTAAACTACCATTGGGTTTTGTGTCATTCAAAAAAGAGAAGAGCTGAAAGGCACACAGTTTTGTAGGTTTCTTATTGATAAAAATCTGCCCAGAAGCTAAAGACACTTTGGACAACAGAAACTGTCACAAAACTGTAGGTAAAGTAGAGCAATACAGAAATAAAACTATGAAATAAATAAATAAATAAAATAAAGGGGTTTATATATATATAATGAACTGCATCATGACTTCCCTTTATATGAAATATATCATGGCTTCCTCTTTCCTGAAATGAGGGGACTTGATAGCAGTTCCTGAATATCTTGGGAGTATAAATCCAAGGCAGGAGAAGAATCACTCAGGATGAGAAACAGGGATTTAAACAGCAGTAATAGGATTAAAGTAAGAATGAAAAAGTTCAAGCTGCATGTCAGAGAATATTTTCTGTTGCCATATTAACAAATAAAGCATCATAAAAATGTTGTAGAGAACTTTTGCCTCTGAATTCTTAAAATATAAAAAAAAGGGTAGATAAACTTATTCCCATTTCATTTGTGAAAAAGTGAGAAAATGTTTCAGGTAAAGAAAGGTGTAGCTCAATTTGTATATTAAAGTCAAAATACACATGCTTAAGCACCATCTGGAAAAGAAGACATAGTCAGCATTCTGCAAAGTATCCAAAATACTGAAGGTCACTACAGACCACATCAGATTGGTCAGAAAAACTTCTCTGGCTGCAGCAGAGTTCTGCAAACAGGCTATCTTCCCCAGGTCACAAGTGGAGACCCACCACTTCCCAATTTCACCTCCTCTGCTTTGCTGGCAGGTGTGCATTTATCATAGCTGTCTGAAAGGATCCTGTCTAGACAATAAAAATAGTCTTGAATATTTAATAATAACAAGGTTTTCCTCCTTTAGGTAGAATATGATCTTCTGAAGGGAAGGAAAAAAAAAAAAGAAAAGGGAGATGAGTGGGATAGGCACAAAGTGTTTTAACCTGTCACAAATTTTGAGCAGCACATCCAACTCTAGATTCAGTCTCTGAATAATCTCAAAGTAATATTTTTAGAGAGTAATTCAGAATCACAGAATCACCAAGATTGGAAGAGACCTTCAAAATCACCCAGTCCAGCTGTCAACCAAGTACCAACATAATCACCCCTAAACCAGATCTCCAAATGCCACATACAGATACCACCTGAACACTTCCAGAGATGGTGGCTCCACCACTTTCCTGTGCAGCCCATTCCAATGCTTTGATAATGATTTCAGTGAAAAAAAAAACCCACTTCAATATCTAATCTGAACCTAACCTGGTATAAATTAATTTTTTTCTCATCCTTTCACTTGAAACATGGCAGAAGAGATGAAACCCCACTCAATACTATTTCCTTTTATGTAGTTGTAGAGTGCAATGCAGAGAGCCTCCTTTTCTCCACACCAAATAGCCTCAGCTGCTCCTCATAAGACTTGTGCTTCAGATTCTTCCTCAGCTTTGTTGTGCTGCTCTGGACACCAGCACCTCAATGTCCTCTTTGAAATGAGGGGCCCAAAACTAAGCACAGTTCTAAAGTTGTGGCCTCAGCAGTGCTGAGTACAGCAGGACAGTGGCTTCCCTGCTGGTCATACTAGTCTTCTCAGTAGCCCAGTGAAGAGACAATAAAGGAATGGACAGCCATAATATACACATTTAGCAGAAAAGGTTGCAATTTTCTAAGTAGGTATGGGAGAAGGTAAGCACTCCTGGTCATTGTTAAATGTTTAACCAGTAAAAGTTATATTTCCAAAACTATGCCAGTAATCCTAAGTAAGGAACATCTTATAAATCTCAGGGGTTTCACTCTTATTTTGAGCCTTAATTACTTCCTCCAAGCATCTATGGTTTCTTAACTTTTCTTTAGAATGAGCATAAACCAGACAGCTCCTGTCTTTTTCTGGTCTGTACCTCATGTTAGATGAAGCCATTAATATCATGGTCTAGACTAGTCTCATACACTCATAGGTTTTGTGCAGGTATCAGTGAGGCGTGTAAAATAATTTCTTATTAAAACAGTCACACAAGTTCTGTCAAATGCTGGCATACCATATTCATGTTCTTTTGTTGAAATTATTACAACATCACACTATTAATATTCTCCTTAAACTATGTCTTTTTTTTTAATTATTCTACAGATAGTAACTAAATGTCATGATATGACATTATTTATATAATATATTCTATTATATATTATTTGCTTAGGAAGTTTGTTTCAGAATTCCATTGAATTTTTGACTATATATCCTAAAACCTGATATGGATTCAATGGTGTGCACTGAAAAAAAAAAATAGTTCAATGCATAAACCTGACATCATAAGGCATTTTCTCATCTAATTCTGACCAAGGGCAGCTTATTGTACAGCTTAGATGTGACTCAGTTACAAGTTAAGAAAAATGACGATTGTTTTTTTAACTGCACCTGTGTCATCCACATGTAGGAATGCTACACTGTAAAACCACTTCTGAACACATAAAGCACAATCTCTACATGTTAATTTTGTTTTGTATACGTGCATTCACATTAGCCAACTTGCACAGCTTTACCTTTGCTCAGCTGGCAAAGGCAGTGTAACTTGCATACAAATAAAACCTCCTGATAAAGGTGAGGATGCATACTGGAAGCATAATATCATGTGCATTCTCATTAGATTTCTGAATGAGCCTCCTTATATATAAAAGAGTTCAAGTAACAGAAAAATAGCTTAACTTCCCTTGAGAAACCAAATGGAAGAGCAGGAATTTCTTACACCTTCACTGTATCTTGGAAAGAAAGAACTGCTCTTGAGTTCAAGCAAGGCCCACAGATAAGAGAACATACTCTCTCAAGACAGAGAACAAACTTGATGAAATTTCACTTGTATCAAAGTGAACGCAGAAATTAGAAATAAAATGTGAAAATATTAAGCAAGCAGTAAGCACAAGGAATTATTAAGCGCATAGAATTGATACAAGAAACTTAACACAGCACACTAAAACCTTGGGTCCCAGGACTAAGAAAAATAAGGTCTAGCTTTCAGGAGGAAAAATGCCATCCAAAGGCCCTACCAAAGAATAAAATCTTAACAGCTGTATAGGTGTATTAGCAAACAGACATGAAGGAATACATTCAACAGGTAATTCTAACTGAAATTCTGAAAGAGACAGCGACATTCCTTATATCATAAAAATAAAATAATTGCAGAATAAGTTGCCTTTACCTGGCTGATCCTGCCTCTGAATAACCCTTTCTGTACTTTTTCAATCTGTGTCCTTCTGTGAGCAAATGAAGGGAAAAGTTGTGTTAAAAAATATTACTTTTTTCTATGGTGGGGCCCTTTGAGTAAGTGGTTTAATATCCTATTTCAAGTCCACAGTTACACCAGGTCTACAAAATCATCAGTAAATTAGCATGAAGCTGAAGTCTGGGGATAAGCTAGAGGAGGAGCAAAAACAGAGGAGAAGGTACAATCCAAACTGCTATCATATGGAAAAACCACATTTTTGATTCTCCCAGACTGTAGCCACGTGATGCAGAGCTACCTCATCAAAGGAACTGACTTGAGCTTCCTCCTGTGCCTGAAGAGTCACTGAAATTTAATTATGGAGATTATTCGGCTCACCATGTGGATTGGCACTGTTTCTGTAAAGTCAGAGAGAAGCACAACTCTAAAAGAAGGCTTGGCAAAGTGTTGGTACTGTAGCATCCATCACCTGGTGAGTTTTCCTCTTCAATCAACCAAACACAGGTGACATGCATAAGACGGAGTAATGTCAATGGACTGGCCAGAGTGGAAGAGTTAATAACTCCGCACTGAGGGCAAATAAGCAGCTGTGGAAAAAAGCACCAAATCCTCTCTGTTTCTCTGTCAAAAACATGCATTTCAGAACCCCAAGAGTTTTGTTCCTTACCGGAAGCAGAACACAACTCCATCCAGTCATTAACTATGAGGTAGTCACATAACTGTGCCTACAACAATTATGATAAGAGAGAACAAAGATATCTAGATCTTCCAAAGGCTGGTTTGATTAACTTTATCCATATCCATACCCATGATAAAAATTATAAGTTGATATCTTAGAGAACTTGTACCAGTATTATTAAATTTGGACCACAGTTAATCAAAGCTTGTAATACTCCTTCAGTAAAAAATGTTTATGTAGCCTATTCTGGGGCAGGTATTTTTTATTTAAAAAAAAAAAATCCCAATAAATTTTATTTCCACTAAATTCCCACTAAATTTTTTTTCCTATTGATCTGAATGTATAGTACCACTTATTTATTTCAGGGAACAAAACTGTTAAAACTTGCAAAAGGATAAAAAAATTAAATACTTGGAGCAAAAATAGAAAAAGGTCAAAAGAGGTAAAAAGAGTAATGATGGTAAACCTACAAGTTGTAGGAAAAAAGTATTCTAGATTGGCAGATTTGGATGGAAGAATCTCCTGACTTAATACATGTTTTATATAATATTATATAAGATCACTGCTGTATAAAAAATGAAAAGAAGCTGCAGTATGAATTACAACATACTGCAAAAGTACTTTGAAGATACTGATATAGATGGATAATATAAATCTTTTACTAAATATGTCTCTCACAGCATAGACAATATATTTTTTAATTTCATAACACAGCAAATTAAAGCCCAAAGACAGTCAGTGAGGTTTTTGAATCATTGTACTATGCCCTGATGCAGCAATAATCTTACTATCATAAAATATAACTAAGCACGCATTTATTAACTTAAAAACATTAAAATTCTGTTAAGTCACTTTCAAAAGACAAAATTAAGATTTGCCTGGTTTTAAAGTATGCGATTTTGGTCTGTGGATGTTAATAACATATCTGAAATTGTAAAAAAAATCTACCTATTCTGTACTTGAAATAAGAAACACCAGTTTAAGAAAACTATGTATGTGTGTTTTTAAATTGTCATTGGAATGAAGAATCAGGAAGGAAAGGCCAAACTGTTTTTCAATGAATACACTTTAGCTGTATTTCCACACAAAACCTGCTATTTAGATTTTAATGTATCCCTGATATTTAGATGATCAAAGCTATAGAACAGCAGTGCTGTCAGAAAAGCATAACATTGCTAGAATCCTTAGAAAAACAGTTTTTCCAACAGTAGTTTTTTTAAAAAAAACCCAGTATATTTTAGTGATTTTGTATTCTTTTTTCAAAACCACTGTACTTCAAAATGAATTTTAGCTTTCTTATTTTTTTCCCCAAATTGTTTTTAATGAAGATTAATTTTAGGGAGACTTTCCTACCATTAGCAGTGTCTCTGATAGGTACAATTCTTTCCTTCCAGCACCATTTCCATTCAAACTTCTCTATGGAGCAGCAGGCTGCAATTTCTGCATCTGTGCTGTAATTCTACTGTAATTCTTGCACAGAAGCCTAGTCAATCAACCTTGTCCTCCCCATGCTAGCCAACTGTCCCTTTAATACATCCATAGAATTCAATATGAATTGAATGAATAGAATTGCAGTGCTAGGGAGACAGTCAGCTACTACAGAGAGACGGGATTGATTGACATTAAAGCATCTGTGGAAGAGTTATAGAAGAATTACAGCAGAGTCACTGAAATTGCACCCTCCTCACCTCATGAGAGGGAACGGAAGCTACAAGAGACACTATTAATAAATAAATCTGCCTTCCAACTAAAGCTGCATCAAAACCGGCTTTTTTATTTTTTCTTTTTGTATCCCCAACTTCAATTTGTGAGCAGCTTTTATTAACTATGTGAAAATTGGGTGCCACTTCAATTCTACAGTGGTTACAATTCTAGGACAGTTTTAATTCAAAGTCAGATGGCACTTTTTTTTTAAGCGAGAATGTAGCTTTTCCAGTTCATTCTTCCCTTTCCTCAGTATTGATACAGTAGAAAGTATATGGGAGATGTATTGAATTTTAGGTGTTTTTAGTATCAGAACGGGGATACATTTGATATTGTTGCATTGTAAATACAGTTTCTATTTTTCAGTTGTAATAATCTTTACAATTCTGTGATGTGGTTGGTATTATTTAAATTGCCTGATTCTATTTTGCTTTAATCAGAAGAAAAGGTAAATTGTGTTGAATTTAACTAAACACTAGCTCCCTCTTTACAGGGAGTCTTGCTCCAGATTTTGAAAACTTCATAATGAAGTTAAATTTAACAAAAAATGGTAATCTAGACTTTCATTCTAGTTTCATATACGTTGTTCAGAGGCACTGATATGAGTTATATTGAGATAACAAATGTAGGTGTGTCTTGTTAGCTTTATTTTGAAGATTTTTGTAGTTGTGCCTGAAGATGAAATTCTTCTTGGTGTAATGCCACTGGCAATATATGATGGTGTTCAGACTGTAAGAACATATAATTTTTTAAAGTTCCCTATTTTTTGTATGTTTTCAGACATACTTGCCCTTGTCTTGTCTTTCTGCCATCAGTCAATAATCATCAGTAAAACCTTAACATGTGTAAAACAATTTCTTTAAGTATTGGGTCACAAATACTTTTTGAAGGTCTTTACAGACTGAGATGGATATTATGATGCACATTTCTCCAGATTTACCTCTGCAGCTATGAATTCTAGAAGTATTTTTAATGAAATCACCAGAGTTTGAAAAAGAAATTGAGACATTGTATTCCACTGTGGAGGCTGATGCTGTTATCTTATCCATGTTAAACCATCTGGAGAAAATGTTTAGGCTTATTTTAATTTTTTTATTATTTTTTATAATTTATATAATAATTATTTGTATTAATTTATATGATCTTAATAATAAATCATTAAAATAAACCCCACTCAGTTCTTTTGAGCTAACAGAATATTTTGTATGATCCTGAATAAATCCACTTAACAGTTTTGCAGTATTCCAAAACAAAAATAGGTACAGTAAATGCTTTTCTGAAGTCAGTTACCATAGAAAGGAAGTATAATAATAAAATCCTTCATGAGATCATAGTTTATTGATCTAATCAGCTTAAAAATGTATGGATTTTTATGTGGCTACATTTCTATTTTATTTAACTGAAACAAATGTCTAAAAAATATATGAATTATTAATGCTTAATTTTAACATTGTTTGGGTTTTTTTTCTTATAGTGATGTCAATGAAACAAATCATCCATTTTAGCACACAAATTACATAAATCAAAGGTACAATAATTTATATGAACAATGTAGCTCAAAAAAATATTTTGAGCATGCTAAGGAAACCCTTACAGTGCTTAAAATCAGTTCTATGCTCTTCCAAGTGCTAAGTGCAAAAGGGAGTGGACCAGAAGGAGAATGGTTAAGGTAATTGGTTAGCTTGTCAAGAAAAGGGTTAGAGATGAGACTAATCTCTCCTTGCTCATGTGTCCAAAGAGAAGAGGAATAAGGAAGATCACAAAACTGCTCCTATTTGCAATAGAAAACCAAGGATGATTTAAAATGGATCAACGTTGAAGACGAAAGAGAGTGAATGGTATCTTTTTGCATTGTTTGGTTGGATATTTTTCATTCAGTTAAAATGAAAACACTTAGTGCTGTGCTGCAAGAGATCTACTGATAACTTTCATCTTCCTTCTCAGTTGCCACAAAGGTAAGAGCTGCATTCTGTCCTTGAAACACAGATGATAAGGCATCACCCGGTATTCCCAAATCTCATACTCTCTTGCTAGTGAAAAGCAAACCAAACTGAGAGGTAGATGAAAACTTCTTGCCTAGGAAAACTCTGAATAGGAACGGGCAGTCATGCAGCATATATTCTCATTTACTATATTTTTTAAAGCACGTCAGGATATTCAGACTGAACATCCATGCTGCCTGCAACAATCTTCTTTTAATGCTGGCTCTGTAATTGTCTCTCTCTGTGTCTCTTCTCCTTGGATATCCTTCATCAGATGTGAGATAAAGCAAGATAAACACAACTTTAAGAACAGTACAATAGTTTATTGGCTAATGCTCAAAGAGCAAGTTACTGGAACTAGTACCTTCTCAGCCAAGCATTTATTTGCTCATAAGGCCCAAAGAGACAACCAACAAATCTCTGTGACCAGGCAGTCATCTGCTAGATGGGGAGAGGTCAATCTTCATTGCTGCTAGTAAGACATTAATCATCATCATTATTGTGTTCTTTTAAGAGCTTTTTAATCCTTTATATTTTTTCAGATAAATCATAAAATCGTAGAAGATTCTGATTTGGAAGGGACCCACAAGTCTTTGTCTTATTTAATCCCTGAACAATTAATGACTGCTGTCTCAGCAGTAATACTATTGTCTTTTTATTTACCTTTTTCAGTATACTTTCCTGGTTGGAGAGTATGGAGATGCCTAGTGATAGATGAACTTGTATCATGGGAAGGTTAGAACACATTTAAGGACTTTTTTTTTTTATAATCATGAAATTTGTTCAGTTACAGCAAGAGATTGACCCTATTCCTTGGAGATATCTTTGGAGATCTTTATTTAAAGGGTTTTTTTGGATACAGTCTTTAGCAATCTACTCTCATTGAAACTCTTTGAGCAGTAACTTGGACTACATGACTTCCAGAGGTCTCATTAAACCTAAATTGATTTATGATTCTATGACATTTTCCAGAAAGGAATGCCCTGGAATAAATGTCTGTTGAAGGAGACAAAATAAAGTGCACAGGTATATGGAAGAGCAATGAGAGAAGTCCTACAAAAATTTTACAGAAAGAGAAAGGAACATGAAAAGGAAGCAAACTCACAGAAACATACAAAGGTTTGGGTTGGAAAATACCTTAAAGACCATTTAGTTCCAATCCCCCCATCATGATCTGGGACACCTCTGACAACACCAGGTTTCTCAAAGCCCCATCCAACTTGACCTTGAACATTTCCAGGGATAGGGCATCCAGAACTTCTCAGAGCAACTTGTTCCAGGATCTCCCCACCCTCACAGAAAATAATTTCTTCCTGATGTCCAATCTAAGCCTAAGATCTTTCTGTTCAAAGCCATTACCCTTTGTCCTATCAGCACATGCCCTTGTACAAAGTCTCTTTTCAGCTTTTACAGGAAGTAGTCATAACGATAAAGCTGTGAGAAATGTGGAGGAGAAAAAAAGACATTAAAAGTTATTCTTTTCAGATGAATTGCAGACAATTTCCCATGCAACCCCACAATTTTTGGAACCTCCTAGATATTTTCATCATTCTTTATTTAATTCAATGCTTTGCTTGTTCAGATGAATGCTTTCTCCTTCAAACCTGGATGAACCTTACATAGAGAGAAAGGCCTTAGCTGAGAGAAATAATATACACCTAAACAGGTCCACAAGATCTTGAAGTGTGGTTGTCATCCATGTTCAAACAGGTCCACAAGATCTTGAAGTGTGGTTGTCATCCATGTTCTCCCTCTAAAGAAAGCTGTTAATGAACAATTTGTTTCAAATCATGCCAAAAACATTTTCAGGAAATTACTCAGTCCTGATCTTGATGATAAAAATGTCATTTGAAGTAGATCTCATTGTCACTTAGACCTGAAAGGAACATTAGGCTTGTTCTTTATGAAACTTGATGTTTTGATTTTTTTGCTATTTCAGCTTTGGAAAATGTTCAAAGGCAGAACCAATATTTCTTTCAAAGGGAGTACCAGAAATCTTATGTTCCCTGTATCAGTGTCATTATATTTTCTTTTTGACTTTATTTATATTATTTGAAGTCATTCTCAGCCTAGAATATATCTGTTCAGTTTTTTCTTTGTGTGCTAACACTGCATTACACAAAAGGAAGGTTTCCTGGCACAAATCATAAAAAAAAAAAAACATTCTGTAGAAACAAAATAGTCTTAAATTGCCTTTGTCAGTGTAATATATTATTCCCTAAAATTTGATTGGTGTTCCAAATCACCCAATTAAGAAACTTTTATTTCCAGTACAGTAATATGAGGATGAGTATACATGACTGAAGTAGAAGTTCTACATTTTTTTTTGTCTAGTCATCCTTCTGATATCATATTTCTTTTTCTTTACTTCTGAAGCTGACCAGTGTACTGCACGGTTGAAAAAAACAGCACAACATTAACAGCAGTTGTTGAGCTTTTCCATGGATATATGAAATAGATGCCTATCAGATGCGAAGTAGATAATGAACAGGACATATTTCATGACTGTTACCCGTACAACAAAAAGGCTGGCTGGTGCAACACAGCCCAGCATTAACTCTCCATAAAGTTCTCCTTAGCATAAACTTTAATATAAGTCCTTAAACAAAGTAGAACATTAATAGAGACACTCATACAAGTGTTATGTCAATCTTGGATTTAGAAGCTGTGCAACTATTTTTGTACAAAGCTTCATCCAGCTGCAGTGGCTGAGAAACAAATCGCATTATCCCAGGCAGAGTGCAGCATCAACAAATATGTATTGACTGTGGGAATCTGCACTGGCATTGCTATTCACTGTTTTGCCACAGTACATCAATGTATGAGTTCTAGTTGCTTGCTTCAAGCTGTACTGAAAATACAGACCTTTCGAATTCCTGAGATTCATCATGCACTCAGAAAGTGTGAAAATCAACAGATCATAAAAGGAAAAAATTAGTTCCAAGCATACTGCAAAAAGTAAACCATAACTGTTCCTCTGCCCCTTCCCTCTGGATCTTCAGATGCATTTCACCAGGTCTCATGGACTTGTGCACATTCAAATTCCTTAAATGGTCTCAAACATGGTCTCCTATTGCTGGAAGTTTTTCATTCTCCCAGTACCTGCTTTTGTCTTTTATGGCTCAGGTGGTGTTGCTGGAACACTTACTGATGAAGAACAAGACAAGAAAGTCATTAAGTACCTCAGTCTTCTCCATATCCTGGCTAACCAGGTCTCCTGTTTCCTTCTGGAGAGGGTTCATGTTTTGTCTAGCCTTCTTCTTATCACTGATGCTTCTACAGAAGCTTGTCTTGTAGCTGTTAGTGCCCCTGGCCAGGTTTAATTTTATCAGGGCTTTAGCTTTCTTAACCTGATTTTTGGCTTCATTGATAATCTCTCTGTATTCCTCCCAGGCTACTTGACCTGGTTTCTATTATCTCTAGGCTTAATTTTTGTATTTGAGGTTGTTCAGGAATTCCTTGGTTATTCACACAGACCTCCTGGCATTTTTGCCTAAGGTGATCCTTCAATATTAAGAAGCTTTCTTGAGCCCCTCTTCTCTAAGGCTGTATCACACAGCACTCTACCAAATAGACCCCTGAAAAAACAAAAGTTTGTTTTCTAGAAGTCCAGGGTAGTGAGCTTGCTGTGGCCTCTTCCCACTTTGCTGAGGATCTCAAAGTCCACCATTCCATTGTCACAGCAGCCAAGGCAGCCCTTGAACATTATATTCCCCACCTCAAGAATTCCTCCTTGTTGGTGAGAAAACCGTTCAGTGCAGCATCTCCTTGTTGTACTTGGAGGGGAACATTGTCACCAACACATTCCAGGAAGTTTCTTATGCCTTTCTGTGTTTTGCCTCCAACGCAGAAAAACTGATATGGTATTGGGGTGGTTGAAGTCCCCCACAGGGGTTTGTGAACATGAGACTGCTCCCGTTTGTCTGTAAAGAGCCTTATCAGCTCAGTCTTCTGTTGGGTGCTGTAGCAGTGTGCTTTTTAAGTTTTTGGAATTTTTATACTGCTACATGGTTCGTTCTATGTACCCCCTATGTTCTTTCCCTATTTGATTCATCCCCCCGGTTACTGTTACCTGTCAATCTGGAGTTATGTAACTCCCAGACTCTGTCTGTCACTCTGAGACCTCGCCTTCAGTCTGGAAAGTTCTAACAGGATCACAGAGTGATTGGACGGAATTCCTGTTTCCCCCCCACACTGTATTTGGGTTTGCTCCCCTACATCTCACTAAGTTAGAGAGCCGTCCCCCGCCTGTCCCTAATTGGTCCCAGGTCAGACCCTACCCCGAGTTCCTCTCCCCTTTATCAGCTGCTGTGCTCAGGTGTGTGCGGGGCTTTGCCTGAGCTGCCACCTGTGCCTGGGGGTCCCCGCTGCGGGACGAATAAAGCCAATGGTTTAAGCTCAAGCGGAGTCTCCCTCTTTCTGTTCCTGCCATCGTCGCTCGCTGCCCGCAGACAAGCCGAGACCCAAAGGTTCGACAAAGTTCGTCTCGCTACAGAGTCGTGCCCTCGCTGCAACGGTGTCAGGGCTGACCGGAGCAGAAAAGACGCAGACACCGCGACAGATTGGCGCCCATCGCGGGGCAGAAATCAGCGCCGCCAACTTAACAGGTGGCCTGCCCCAGACCCCCACTAAAATGTCACCTGTCCTTGCTCTCCCTTTAATTCTGACCCATAAGCTCTCAGGCTGCTGCTCATCCATCCCTCGGTGGAGTTCCATGCACTCCAGGTATCACACTCCAGGTCACTGACACAGAGGGCAACACCCCCCGTTTTCTGCCATCTGTCCTTCCTAAAGCCTGTATCCTTCCATTCCACAGCAGCCATTCCACCACATCTCCATGACAATAAGATCGTAACCATGCAGGTGAACATGTTTTTGTAACTCTTCTTGTTTATTCCCCACATATGTGTTAGAGGTATTTAAGTTGGGCCCAGGACAAATCTGACTTTTTGACTTCATTTGCAACTATTATTTTCAGGAAGTATTTTTAAGCAGGTATTTATTTCATGAAGTACAAAGAAAAACACTTGTCACAGAACAGGCTCTAGGCAAATAAAAAAGAGAGAAAGTGAAGTCTCTATGGATCTAAGATGACACGACCAAAGAAGCACTGTTAAAGTACATGAGAGATAAAGGGTAATAACCCAAATATTTTACATTTGAAATAAGGCATAGGAGGAATTTGGAAGAAATGCATGTACAATTCTCTCCCTAAAAATAATGTAGAGATGAAGGTAAAGTTCGAGCATCCAAACCCATTTCAAGATACCAAAGAGGTCAGGTGTTCTCAGGCTTACATTAATGCTACATTTGTATTTGTATATCTTACCAGCATTTTGTTCGCCTGCTCCTACTTTTTGTGTTCTAATCACATGTTCACCTTCAAAATAGTTTAATATCTTTTTAAACTTAGCAGTGAAGGATATATTTTCTTCTTTTCCTTCACAAGTATAATTCTCTAGAGGGCGACTGGCCTGAAGCCCAGGAGTAGTGCTACAGGCTCAGCTAATAAATAATTTTTAATCAGATTGTTTGTATCACTATAGTATTGTTAATTTCCTTTTAATATCTTTGTGTTCAGAGAACTCACAGTGGTTTCTTTCAGCTTTCAGTTTCATCTTCTGAATTCAAAAGATAAATACATAAAGTAGAATCTACCATGTATGCAAAATTTTAGGTACTAATTGATCATTATTTGATTGAGCTTTAAATTCTCTATTCAAAGTGAACCATGTTTTTCAAAATTTTCAAAAGAAAATTTAAAACTATACCAAAAAAAATTGGTTTTTTGTATGGATGCTATTAAAAAAGCAGTTGCCTGTCATTTTAATTCCTCTCTGTTCATCATTACTCAATATTAAATATATTGAGTTTTAGTAATGTTGAAAGCATTACTAGGAATTTGTACTTTCTCAGGTCCTTGTCCTTGTGTTCGTGTGCATTTATAATCTAAAAATATTTGTTGAATTTTTCTGTCCTCAAAATATGTATAACATGTTCCCTTCTTCAATAAAATAAATGAATTAGACAACAAAAGGGTGTATGAAATCCCTGAGGAAGGTATATCCAAAAATAAATCAGAATATTTTAAGAATAAAGTAATGAATCCATTTCATTATTTCTTGCAATGAGAACAGCAATCTGAACATTAGGAAGTTCAGAATGTAATGCATCATGGACTTCCATATAGAGAGCAGAAAAGCAATTCTAATAAATAGGCAGATCATATAAAAATGATTTGTATCAATATCTATCAGTCTGAACTCTGACAGTAGTGCACCCACTGTTTCCCCCAAAGTAGGCAATAATGAAAAAGTGTCTCTTCCATTTATGCATTAATTTCAGGACTGATTGCACCTAACCACATTGAATCTGTCCACAATCCTTTTCAAGCATGGCAACTAATGTTCACAATTCCTGTCATGTAGATCAGTGCTCCAACATCCGGTTGGAAATTGTCAACTCTGCATACTACAAATCTATGTTCTGTCAATATTACAAATGGATAAGCAGACAGGTGCCATTTCAGAACTCCTCTCATCCTGTTTTAAGCTATGCTGAGCCATTTTGTCAAATAAAGCTCAAAAATGTATTTCCCTGACCTCAAAAAAAATTCCCTGCATTTGTTTTTTAATACTCACAATATTGTATGTGTCCATTTCCAGTTTTTTACCCTGATTTAATTTTTACTTTTCAGCATGGTACAACTTTAAGGTATAATGTCCCAAAATAAAACACAGAGAAAATATCATAACAATTTTTTGTGCTAGCTTTTCATTTAGGCAAGAACTCATACACAGAGGACATCTGATGTATCTTATGCAGATCAAATTTAATAATTTTACAGGCTGGAGAATTGAGAACAGTTCTGCTGAGAAGGACTTGTGGGTTGTGGTGCACAAAAGGGTGGTCCTGTGCCAGCAAATGTCCATTTTTAGTCCAGAAAGTCAACCATATCCTGGGCTGCATCAGGAGAAGAGGTGGCCAGCAAATCTATGGAGGTTATTCTTCCCCTTCTTTTTTGTGAAACCCTATCTGGAACACTGAATCCAATTCTGATGTCCTCAGCATAGGAATGACATATACCTGTTGGAGTGAATCCAGAGGAGAGCCATGAAGATGATCGGGTGGATGAAATATCTCTTCTCTGAGGAAAGTCTGAGAGAGTTGGGGTTGTTCAGCCTGCAGAAGAGAAGGCTCAGGGGAGACTGTGTTTTAGCCTTTGAGTACTTAAGAAAAACTTTATCATACAGATGTGGACGGATACATATTCTCAGGGACTGTTGCAATAGGACATGAGGTAATGGTTTTAAACTCATAGAAGGTCAGCTTAGATTTGATATAAGAAAGAAGTATTTTCCAACGAGGGTGATGTGACCCTGGAGCAGTTTGCCCAGAGAGGTGGTGTATACCCCATCCCTGGAAACATCACTGGTCAGACTGGATGGGAGTCTTAGTAACCTCTTGTAGTTTAAGATGTCCCTGTTCATTGTGATGGAAGTTTGAACTAGATGACCTGTAAAGATGTCTTCAAACTCAAACTGTTCCATGATTCTGTGACTCTATGATTTTCATATTTATGTCTCTTGCTGTCTTCTTTAATGACTCCTTAATTCCAAAAAATAATAAAGAAATTAGAGTGAAGGGGAAAAAAAAGGATACATTAGGAATAAATTATTGCAAGAGAAAAATTATATTTACAATGTAACCTTCACTTTAATTATTATGCAGTATGTAAAAGCTACAATAAAATAAAATATGATCAATAAATTGCATAGCGTTAATCATGTCAAATAAGGGACATTGCAGACAATCTAGAAAAGGTCAGTGATGATTTACCTACTACTGTAAAAATCTACTTGACAACAGAATGCTAGCTTTTCTGAAGGAATAGACATTTAAGAAGTTAGAGAAGAAGAATGAATGCTGTCAAATTAGGCAAAAAGAGTACTTACAAACTAGGAATGACAAAGAGATAATCATGCTGACATCAAAACATGTGCATAAAATAACATCTACTGTTAAGAAGTGTGAAGAGTTTTGTTTGTAATGAATATTTTGACAGATATGTCATACAGGTTTCACCTCTCCTCCAAATTTCCATTCTATTAACACAAAAGAACAAATGGAAGAAAAACATTTTTGGTAGTATAGTAAATGCACATATATATACATAGTTATTTTAAGATACATATGTGCTCTGATGTTTAAGGAGTATGTGGTCTGACCTTTTGAGTGTTTTCTGATTTGTTTGCTTTGTTATTCTCCTACATCTTTTTTTAAGCTAAACCCTATAGGAAAGTTCTATTGGATTTCTATTTCCAAAAGATTTGAAGCATTCTCTAGCTACTTAAAAGATGTTGATCTAAGCCTCATAACAACAGCGTGAACAAGCATCCTTTTCAGGTTACGGATTTTTTATGCAGAGAAGAGAGATCTATAAATATTTGTAATTTTTTTTTTTTTCCAGATGGAAAAAAATGTGTTCTCATTTCTATGCATATTAATCAATTATGTGATTTGTTTCACACTATACCATTACCAAACCATTTCAAAAACTGTAGCATAAACTCAACACCAATCCATTTATCCATATCTATGTGTGTTTGTGTGTTGTCTCTGAAAATAAGCCTTCTGATTTGTTTTAGTATAGTGGAGTCAGTTCTCATGAATTGTAAGATAAACAAGAATCGTGTTTACATTCCTTTGTAAAGATATCACCTGATGGACTTCTCAAGTGACCAGTGAAGATGGAGAGGTGGGAACTTCTCTGTCCAATCTCTGATCACTGTCTAGAAACCTATATATATGAGGACAACAATAAAGAAGAAACTCCTTCTTTTCTTCTTCTCTGCCTGAACACCTGTTGTGTATGTTGCTGTGTGTTTCTATCTGTGTCACAGTAACATTTGTGTACTTACATTTACACAGTCTTCCTGTCTGCCCATTTAAAGACTATGGTGAGTTAATCCTTGCCAAACACTGTGACTGGCTCTTGCTCCCTCCCAAGTTCCACAGGATGGGATCAAAACAGAAGGAAGGCAAGAAGGCTTGTGGATCAAGATAATGACAGTTCAATAAATTAAGAAAAAACACATAAGTGACCAAAACAGAAAAAAATATTTCTTTTAGTTCTTCCAGTTATTAGGCAGATGTTCAGCTACTTCCTGTGAAGTAGGGCCCTTAGCATGCATAACAGTTGCTTGGAAAGACAAAGACCACAATCACAAACTTCCTTCTTGCTACAGTTTCCCTGAGCTTCTTACTGCTGAGCATAACAGCTTACAGTATGTATGTATGACCCAACTGGTCAGTTTAAATTTTCTCAACTGTGTTCACTCACAAATTCTTGTCTGCCCCAAGCGTAACTTATTCTGGCAGAACATGAGGTGGAGAAAGAAAGTCTTGGTGCTGTGCATTGCTGAGCAATAGGTAAATGATTGCTGTGTTATCAACACAAATGCAAATCACAGCATCACATGGGTTGCTATGAAGAAACCTAACTTCGTTCCATACAGATTCAGTTCAATATCTCATTTCCTATTTGCAGATGTGAGGAAAGAGGTAAATTTTACATCTCCTCCATCTTTCTAGATTTTACCATGTTGCACAAAGAAAAAATTATGAGATTGCATCAAGAGTAGTAGTGCACCAAGAAAAAGTTGTCAGTGTGTGTTAGTTTGACCAGCCCCACGGATGTGAGCAGGCTGGTTTTGAGACTGGCACTGGACTAATTGGAAGGCATTTTGTAACTGACTGAAAACCCTAAGTTTTGTCTTTTTAGACTAAGAAAATAAATTGGTAGTGGGGGAAGGAGAAATGTTTTGAAAGTTTCATTCTAATTCTTGTTCTTCATTGATTCTTGTTTCTTTCTTTTAGTGTTAATAAAGTTTTTATTACTTTCAAGTTTAAGCCTACTTTGCTCTTAATTGAAACATTTCAAATTGGTGAACCAAAATGACTTCAGAGCTCTACTCAGTTTATTTATTTTTTTTTTGTTTCTTTTTAAAGCAAACAGGTTATGGAAACCAGAAAAGAACCAGAGATCACAGGAGGAAAGCATACAGTTGTATTTGGTATGGGCATTGGTATAACCTGATCAGGTCTTCCTGTCTTAATGACTTTAACTTCTATATTACTGGAAAATAGAAACAATAGAACTAGAACTACAGAAATATATATATATATATATACACACATACACTTCTAAGTATTATATTAAATTTATACTATTACTATAAATGGTTTAGATATGGAGAGCACATCAGTCTAACAATACCATGGTGTTGCTGGGCATGTTGAAAAACAGTGGACATTGCACATTCTCATAAAAGGATGCACAGATGAATTTTCAGTAAAGCTTCACGATGAATTTTGGAGCCTTTTTTGTTTTACACTATCTGAAATAGTGAGTTATGTAGTTGGTGAAAAAACATTTCAATATCACTTAAATTTAATGTACTTGTCTGTGACTCTGGAAAGACTTCAGAACAGCTGGAGCAATTGACATTGTGACAACTGCCTAAGAATTATCACTCTATAGTAGAGCATAAAACTTTAAAGCCACTTCTAGAATCAGAAGGATTTACACCTGCAAAACCTTGGACTTGTAACAGCAGAATAGATAGTCTTGCATACATTAATGCCAAAGCAGATAAGACAGGACAAGAACTAAACTTTCCAAACAAATCAGGGATTCATTATGTCCTATCAAGTACATCCTTCTACTGCACAAGAAAACAATGATTATTCTGTCCTTTACAGGCAAGCCCCACAGTTTAGCAGGGA
This sequence comes from Sitta carolinensis, assembly GCA_032173965.1. NCBI lineage: Eukaryota > Metazoa > Chordata > Aves > Passeriformes > Sittidae > Sitta > Sitta carolinensis. The sequence continues at coordinate 123,318,346 of CM063284.1, read as the reverse complement.
CGTAGTACCTTAAAATCAACAACAAACCCACAACATCATCAAAAAAACTTCGAGCATACAGAGAAATGATTAAGAGTCTTTATTAAGACTACACTACAGCACGGGTTTATACTTTCCTCTCTGGCAAAATGGAATCTCTCCGAAATCCCAGCCACAGATCTATAGTGCATGTGAATTTCTTTGACCATTTTAAGAGAAAAAAATAATAAATGAGTCACACCAGCAAGTGTTTTTTTTAAACAAATCAGTTATTATTCAAAATCTAAATCAAGGGGATTTTATCTCAGTTTAGACTACTTGTAACAATAAAGATATTTTAGGACAAAAACTAAACATCCAGACTGAACACAAACCCTTCATAAACAAACTAATAACCAATATAAGAATATCAGAATGTCTTTGTAAATTTATTTGATGCTTAAGCATATTTGCAGAATGTTTCTGTAATTAGGTTTAGCAATTGAAAACATATTTTCTTTAATAATGAACACTTAATCACAGAAAAAAGTAATAAATTTTGAAAAAAGAAGATAGGATTTCGTAAATAGGAGTAAATTATTCTACTCGTGGTTCTTCGTTTCCTCTAACACTCAAATATCAAACCTGAAACAGAGCAAATAGCTCACCTCTTTGCCTTGAAAGTAATTAAAGATAAAATAAAATATGCTCTACAGCTGTCACACAAATGAAAGAAAGGAAACACAATTTCCAATAACGGAAAGAAGAAATAAGTTTTTCTATTATTAGAATTATGTCAAACATACATAGTACTTTCTTCTAATATGGAAAAGTCAACATCAGTAGCAAACTTATTTTCACTCCCTTTAAATACAGAGTCTATAAGCTACATAAAAACTTAGCTGTAGTGAGACTTGGAAAGCCTTTGGAATTCTATTTTTTTTTTTGTCCTACAGTCCCCAGTGCCCTTATTTCTGACATGGGGATGGAGTATACAGACAGTTGATTCATTGTCACACAGAATTCGGTGTCTGAGCCTTCTAGTATGGAGAAGAGGAGATAAAATTTATATGTGCACAGCAAGAAGCAGAGCTTAAGAGGAAAAGAACAAAGGTTGTGTTATTGTGCAGAAATTCTGGCATCTTTGATTACAACATACAACAAGAGAACTCTTCCTTCATTTAAAAAGATGTTCCAGGTGGTGACACTACTTTCTTTGCACAGATGTGAGCCATTGGCCTAAACCCCAAACCTCTTGAAGCAGAACCAGAGAATTCATAACATTAATTTTTTAACATTGCAGATAGAAGAATGTCTTTAATGTAGTACTGGGGGATACTATGCTAGCTTTAAATCCAATTGTTTGGGTTCCAGTCACAGGGTAGTTTAAATGCAAAATAAAATTCAAGAATTCTCCCCAAACATTTTTTTTTCTTTTTCAGAGGGTGAAAGGTATGATTTACAGTTACTACTAACTGAAAATATTCTCTATAGACTACAGCTAGAAAATGAATAATTAATTCAGTAAAAATGTAACTCAAGTCTTTCTGAACTACACTTTAACACTGCCATACCTTCAAATAAGTTATTAAATACGCCATGCAGTGCAAATCAGTGGTAGACCTGCTGAAGTAGAGAAGACTAGGAAAAACCTAATGGAAGATTTGGAGAGAAAGACTTCATGAAGGGAAGTGCAACACAGAAAATAACAGAGAAATTAAATCAATTAAAAGTCCTGAAGAAAGGGCAAATATTTTTCTGCAAATCTGTAGCTACACTATTAGTGTAGTGTAGAACATGGTATCTTTATGAACCTCTTAAGAAACATGTAATGGCTTTTGTCCCTACTGATTCAAGAGCACTCAAAAAGACTTTCCTTTGACTGATTGTTCCAGAAAACAACAGAGTATCAGAAGATATCTTGTGACCTTCAGACCTACCATAATATTTTGAATTTTTTTCAGAACATGATTTGTGCCTGATAAATTTGATAGGCAAAATCATGAATGGTTCTGTAAAAAATAAAAAGCTCCATTTTTATCCCTGCTTTGATACTGCCATTTAGTGCAGATGAGTACAAGTATAGTTAAGATATACATAGCATATTCAGAACAGGGACAATAGCCCAAACTTCTTAGCACTATTCCATGATACTCTGCCCTTGTATAACACATGCCTCAGAGAATTTTCACCCTGATGACACTCTAGGCAGAAAGATGTGAGGCAGGTGGAACTGGGAAAGTTGGAAACACCAGAAATCTGAAACTAAAAAAAGAAATAATAGAAAACCTCACAAGTTGTTTTAAAAGAGGAAGATGAGAAAGCATCATGGATAACAGAGAAGAAAGCCTAGAAATTACGTAGAGGAAAAGACAAGAATTTCTGGGCATTCAATGAGAACGGATTTTGTATCAAACCCATTTGAACCTTTTATTTTACTAAACAGGTAATCATCTTCCACTCCTCTCATTCTTTCTTTCTTTCTCTCTCTCTCTCTATATATAAAGGTTCAATGTTCAATAACAATGACACTTTATATATTCCCTGCTTTTTACTAATTGCAATTTATATTAAATACCAAGTCAGGAGTGATATTGAAAATAATTTTATTTGTAACTATGTGCAACACTTTATATTAAATGAATACACAATGCTATAGCATGAAAAAAGACATTACCTTGTCAACATATAGCACAGGAAGAACATTGACCTGTTGGAGCCAGTCCAGAGGAGAGCCACCAGGATGATTACAGGAAAGGAAGCACCTCTCCTATGAGGAAAGCCTGAGTCTTGGGTTTGTTCAGGCAGGACAAGAAAAAGTTTCAGGGTGACCTAATTGTAGCTTTCCAGTACCTAATAGGGGCCTACAAAAAAGATGAAGAAGGACATTTTACAAAAACATGCAGTACAGGGTATGGGGGAAAGGCTTCAAACTGAAAGAGAGTAGGTTTAGATTCTGTATTAAGGGAAAATTCCTTGCTGTGTGGGTGGTGAAGCACTGGAACAGGTTTCCCAGAGAAGTTGTGGTTGCCCCATCCCTAAAAGGGTACAAGGTCATGTTGGATGGGGCTAAAAGCAACCTATCTAGTGGAAGGTATCCTTGTTCATGACAGGGGGTTGGAAGTAAGTGATCTTTAAGGTCTCTTCCAACCCAAACTCTTCTGTGATTCTATGACTATGAACCTTCCCAAAAACTTATGCCCTTTTAAATCCCAAATATTCTTTTCTGAAGGAATTCAAGATTCTTCATGTTATATTATATTATATATATATATATAACACACACACACATACATATAAAATGGCCCCTTGCAGCCTTTTTAATAATTATTCATAAAGCTCAGTCCTTAAACAATGTTTCTTTGAAGAAAAGAATGAAGCATTGCATGCCACAAATCTCTGTGGAACTTAAGTGATCTTTCTTGCAGGAGGTCCATTTCCTCATTATTTGATGACTAAACAGATTCTTCACACTAGACACAAGATCACAAGGTCATAGTCTGTAATTTCTGAGCTCCTGTAGAATAACATAATTTTACAGTTTCTTATGGATATCTAGAGGCACTTGAATATCACAACATACATGACATTTTCTTCTCTCCTGCTAATTGAATATTTTAGTCATTTCAATACACCTTGGACATCAAACATGAATACTAATAGAAATTTTCTTCTGCAAGAAAGGTACATAAACTTTACATGTATACATATGCATGATTACTTTGATTTCTCTTTTTAAAGATCTTTTCCTAAATCTAGTTGAATGCATGGAGCTAGACAAGTTTGAGTTTTTTTCTGCATCAGACCACATAGTATGAAATCATAATGTTTTCTCAATGTAGAACATTTTCTCATCCTCTGCTCTTCCCCATCTTCAAGTATGACCTAATATTCCCCAAAAATATTAAGGCTTTGTCAAATTCATTGGGTATTTTATTGGCAAATATATTCAAAGAAAGGAAATTAAAAATCAGACATATGGATAATATATTTGAAAATTTAGGGCTTTTCCCCTTCTATAAAATATTTTCTGTCTGCCATCCATAAGTATATTTAATATGGATGATGAAAAATGAGGTAGAAATTGTATACTTCAATTCTTTAATTTTCACAATGGTTGTGGAACTGTTCCAGCAGCTGTAACCTTACTGGAGTGTGATTTTTTTCTAAATATATGAGCGTAACAGAAATTGTGTGCACACCCTGACAGCATAGAAAGAGATAAGAGGTACTAGTCTATATGCTTTCTCTCTCAAGTTCTGAGATGAGGGTGTTATTTATTTCAAAGTAGTTTCTCTAGCACTAATGTAACTTCTCATATATGAAAAGGCTAAATAAAGTTCATCTCATAGCATATTTTCTCCAAATTAACATTACTTCATTGTGTAGCTACCTTATGTGTTGTAAAGTCAATTTAGCAAGACTGAGATATTGTTTCAATTATATATTACCTAGTAGAAAAAAGTGATTAAGTGATATAAAAATAGTAACTATTCTACATCACAATTTACATAAGTATAAATTGTTGTAGAGTAGATACAGGACATAGACTGTCAGGTGTTTGTAATTATATGGCTATAATTCCAGAAATTTCCATATTGAAGCAAGGCATTTTCATATAGCTGTTTACAGATTTCCTAAAATTCACCTGGAAAAGAGATAAATTGTTGAGGAACCAAGGAAAATAAATTAAATTTAAACATAATTTGTAAAGTATTTTAGAGATAGAAGTTAAAATTTATGTAAGCAGAAGTGGTAGAGCAAAATATACTCAAACCCCTCATTCAAGTTGCTACTAAGCAGTGTACATCATGTGGGTTTCCTGAATGACTCCTGAGATTATACCAAATCAGGAGTAAATTACTCATTGGCATGCATTTTGAAGATTGGTCTCACGTGACTTACAAGCAATAGTTCTGATTAAAGAATAATGAGGAGAAATGAAAAGAAGAGTCTTCCTAGACATGACTCTCAGACTCTTTTATTGGTGCTCATTCAGAAGCATCTTTACAAACCTAGGTAGCCCAACAATACTAAGCATGCAGTGAAGCAGAAGTGGATCATATACCCTTAATGCCACTCTGTACAGGTAGTGATATCACCTCGAACAGAATTCATTTTAGCCTACAGCCAGCTTACTGGTGTAACTAAGGTACATTATCCTTTCAAAAGATAAAGCTATCGTTCAAAGAAATAGAGTAGTTAGAAGATGTTTAAAATGTATGGTCTTACAGCAACAAAAAGATTTACAAGCTAATAGCTGTTGTTAGAGTAACGGTAACACTAAATATGAACAAGGAAGCCAATGAAAGTTTTTTTATTAGATATTGCTTATTCTGTATTAAAACAATATGTAATTCAATGTCTGGCTTTTTCTCGCTTTATTTGCCTTTTCTTATTTACGGTTTTGATTTTTCCTATATTGGTTGCTAACAACACTCTACTATACGCAAAAATAAAGAAATCATTAAGTCTGAATGAAGTTAAACTTTGGTACAACAAAGAAAATGTTTAAACAATTCTTACTTGCCAGTCAGATGAAGTTTGACTAAATCCAGCGGAAGGCCAGGCAAATATGTTCCTAAAACTTTAATATATGCCCCAAGGAAATTGAGTATGCCATTCTCCCCATCTTCTAGACACCTGCCTCTACTTATTTTGTAATAAAATATGAAATTGCTTACTTATGAATCCATAACAATGAGAGAAATGAAAAGGAATTCCACTAGAAAAGTAAAGATCTTTTCACCTTTGACAGCAACTCTGTTCAAGGCAAGCAAAATCAAAAGAATAATTTGATACATATTGCTTATTTTGGATAGCTATAGTTCATACTGTTTAAAATCAGAAGTCACTTATAAGATTTCTTTGAGTAACATATACACAGAAGTTTACTGATAACACTGTTCACAGAAAATTACTTATAAGTTCAAACGGAATACTATCACTGTGAAATGTTGTTCTCATAATCACTCTGCCATTTAATCATTGTTGCCAGGAACAAACGAATAAACAAATGAGCTGTTTGAGTTATTTGATCTGTTTATAGACATTTGATATCTTAATGCTACTGTCTTGAAATCTACAATGGAACAAAGTTCTCAAAAACATGATAAGCAAAATGTAGTTGAGGTAAGTTAAGCTATTTTAAGTTACCAGACTTCTGAACATTTAAAATTAACTTTGTGAAGACTTTTAAAACATGAGGTTTAGAACTAGATTTGGAGGAAAAAAGTTAAACTCTCCTCAGAATCTTCAGAGAAATTAGTGTTTTGGAGATGCTAAACTATGCTTACCAAAGTATTTCCTACCTTGAAACATTTTAAAAACCACCTCCCCGTAGATAAATTTAACCAATTATAAAACTAATTTTTAAAATTATGATTGATTCAATTTTGATTGATTCTATCAATTTGAAACATATATGTAGCAATTAATTACAAAACAAAAAGTTAGTAATTCTTCTGGCAAGAGGAATCTTGAACAAGTCATATTTTGTGGTGCAAATGTGTCCTAAAGTTGTTATAAATTTTATGTGATAACTTGCATATAGACATAGCCATAGACATTGTTCCGTATGTATACATGAAGCATATGTGCACAAACACTATCTTAAGAGAAAAAAAACCCCACAGGATTAGGGAGTGGGATGTAATTAATTGAAGGAATTTCAATATGAAAATAATTATCCTTTTTGTAATTTGTTCAAAGGCATTATATGCATCTGCATCTCTCCCCCCTCAAAAAAGAAGACATTTAAAAAATCAAAAATAACATTGGAATTCACAGTACTTGGTTTAGGATAAAAACTATTGCAGTCACAGAAGTACATAAAGATTTTTGCTTTGCTATAGAGAATTCCTAAGAATTTTTGAAGAGCTATTAGAAAAAAAAAATAAATCTAGACCATTTTTAGGCTGTATGGTCTTAGAAACTGTGAAAGGTTTTTTTAAAAAGTAGAAACTAGTAATATAATGCTCTACTAATTCTCAGTTAATACTTTTTTGGGTCTAACTGTGAGATTCAAATAATTCCACCCTGGCATTTACTAATCTATTCTACTCAAACTATTGAAGGACTGATATCATAAATCCATACTAATTTGCATTGACTGTAGATATAAAGAACACATGTAGATTAATATAATTAGATTAATATAAATACTACAAAATACTGTGTCTGAACTGTAAAACAGTTTGTCCTACTATGTGCTGTATTGGCTTTAAGAGATTTCAGGTACTGTTGATTAAGATAAAAAGATAATATACTTCAGTTCTATATTAAGCTACATGTGACATTTTGACTAAGAGGCTAAAATGATAAAGAATCAACATATTGCATGTCTTCAAAAGCTGGATTTATTGAGAGAACCTATGAAGGATTGTCAGGAATTCTCTTACAGTGGTGTTTTGAAGTCAAGAATGTATTAAAAAAAATGTATGCTGTATTTTAATATGCTCCATTTCAGTCACATTTACTTAGACATGACGTACCACTTAATTCACTGAAGTCCTATGGCCTGTATTGTGTCCCATATGAGGCTCGATTACACTGTTTCTTCTGGCTTTATGACATAAGAATCCATTAATATCCACAGAATTAAGCAGTTTTATGTCTGGTAGTTAAAGGCGCGTGACTGCATTAAAGGAGGCTAAAAAGTTACCATATTTCAATGTAAAATTATTTCTAATGAACTCTTTACATAAGTAAAGATAATAAATAGAGTCTTTACAAAGATGAAGCCTTCAGTGCACCTTCCCAAGCTACTTAGCTGGAGAACTGACTAATTTGGAATCTTAATGGCACCAGTTGCTCCCAGTGGCAATCTGCCCCCATTGGGGAAGAATCAGCATGCATAGAAAAATTAGTGTGATGATACATTGATAATCCAAGAGTTAGGATGATTAACTATTTCACTTGCTTGATTTGATTTTAATTGCGTATTTACCTCTACAAGCAGTCTTAATTTTCTCTCAAATCACCAGATTGTGAAATATTTATTCAAATAAACAACTACAAATTTACTGTATTTTAAATGTTTTTTAGTACCCTGATGGGTTATGTCAGAAACACTGGAAATGCAAAACATCATAAAAATAAGTGAAAAATTTAGTTCAAATTTTGTGTAGTAGTTCTTCAACTACTGTTACCATTGAAATTGCATGTAGTGAAACCTTCAAAAACTAAATTATATTTCTTCTACCCAACCTGTATCTTCTTTTTTTCCTCTGAATGTTTAAATATTTACAATGGAAACATTTTGCAACCATCTGGTTCACAGGTGGCAACAAATTTCAGTTGAATAAACATTATTATATTCTTTCTGTTCAAGGTTCAGTCAAGCTAGAGAATTAATACACTTCTTTAGTGAAATAATACAGCAAATAATTAATCTACACTGATATGGTTTGGTAACAGTAGGGCGGAAAAGAGTATTAGTGATTCTACTGTTTTTTTCTATTTGCCCCCTTTCTTGTCTCCCACATTCACTCATCCTTTTTTTTTTTTTTTCCTATAAAGAAAAAAAAAATACACTGCAACCAACCAACCAAAGAAACCCAAATACAAGAGACTAAATGACCCTAAATATAAACAATAAAAGACACAGATGCAGGAAAGATCCTCTATTATTTTAATGTTTTTTCCCCTCTAAGTCATAAATCACTCCCTTTTAAATACTAGTATTCATATACTATTTTTCAGAGCAATGACCTGTATTAATGCCTGTGAGACATTTAGCAATAAGAAACAAACAAAAAAAATATTTGTAGCATTTAATGAATTATTGGGAAAAGATAACTCACCAGGTCATCAATTCGTACATCTGCATTTAGTTGATTGTGTGGGACTGCATGCATATTCTTCCATTGCATTGAGTGGAGGCCTGGTTGAATGTTTATCTGGAGACTTTTTTAGACTGGTCAGAAAACACCTTTTAATACTTGATTGGCTTGGGGTTTGCACAGCTCTTGATTCCACTCTCTGAATTGATTAAGTCTCCAACGACCATAATGGGAATTTAGGGACCTCCCTCCTGTATTTCCACCTAAAGGGGAAATCTAAATTCATCTGTACAAGATGAATCCTAAGCACGAGTTTAAAAAGAAATAATGTTCTTTTATGTTGACTAAATATTTTCAGTAATAACTCTCATATGTTGAATATTACAGGTAATGTTATTCGAATAATATTCCTTTTCTAGTGGAAAAATAAGCTAGGAACATTCATTTATACTACTTCAAATATTAAGCTTCAATTTCATATACTGTACCAAGGCTGTTACATGAGTACTGTAGTATTTTATCAGTTTTCTTGCTGCACCCTAGTCCAGATGGAGAATTCTCACCTGAGACTGCTCTTCTAGAAGCTCCTCCTGCACATGGAAGGGTTTCTCTTTTGTCCAGATAATCCCTTCTTCCAGTTCTTCTGTGATTTGCATGCTTTTTAGGCTTAAAACCAGTTTAGATTACATGATATAATTTAAATGGAAAAGCTTTCATTCCTGAAAAATATTTCTTTTTCTAGAAGTATCCCATTTAAACCAACATTTTATTATATTGTTCCACTTATTTCTATACTTTCTTTCCTGTGTATTAATAACAGGGATGAAAAGTACAAGCACTCAAACTACACTATTTTTTACACAGTTCTGTCGAGCCAGAAGTAAAAATAAATAAAAAAACAAAAAGATATTTCTTTATATAAACACATATGCAAGAGAAGAGGAGGCAGAGAAAACTAATTTTCTTGAGTTTACCAGACTTTACCAATAGAAAATGAATTTAATCCAAACCTTAAGAGTGGACAAGGTTTAAGACAATGCAAAATATTTCAGATTTTCCCCTTTAATAAACACCAAGTAGCTTATTCCATTTCTCACTGAAAAAAAAATGAGAAAAAGGCCATGCATTTTTTTCCCATGGACTCTCAGTTCACACAGAGAGAGTTTCTGGAGAATAGGTGGCTTCTGTGAGTTCCCATGCTCATTTGCTGTAATGAATTGGTCTTTTTCACATTCCTTTATTCAAATGGCATTGTTCTTTTAATCTTTGCTGTTTCCTAAGACAAGTCGCTTCACTATCTTTTGCTCGAAAGTCCTAATCTATAAAAATCAGTTTTACCCCGCAGTAAATACACACATATAATATGCATGCATCATACAAACTACTAGTATTCTTTTAAAAATTGAATGAAATTACACATCCTTAGCAAAATATAACATCTCTGAATGTAAATTGCTAGATAAGAGTTAGATGTTATCACCACAGCTATTGTTTATGCATTAAGTTTTGTAATTTCTTTTTTTCATCCAGGAGTATCATTAAATAGTGTAACTGCTTTTCTCACTCCAAACAGAAGGCTTCTCCCACTCCTGGTGGATCAAGACTTCAACATCACTTTGACCAAGAGACCTCAAAATTTCAACAATCATGTCTCATTTCTGGATCCACAGGTGGTGTTTTTATACCTTTCTACTCTTATATTTCCTTTTACTTTTTTTCCTTTTCTCTTACACATTTTCTCAAATTAATTTTATACTTTTTATTACTGCTTTTCTAACTGAAATGGCTACATCTTAAAATTTGATGAGCACCTTTTTTTACCTTAAATGTTCTAAAGTTTGCAAGTAAAAGTTTGATACTGGACCTCACGAGAATTTTGTTTTTTCTGTGCATGACTCGGAGTAAATCAAGCAACCTTCTCCTTAATGCACCAAGTGGACTGGGCCACAACAGCTGCAGACAGAAAACAAGTAAACAAACAAACAAACACACAAAACAAAACCAACCAAGCCACTCAGACAAATTCTATTCATTTTTGATAGGAATCGAGTGGGGCACTATTAGCAGTAGTTAACACTAAAATCTACAAGAGAAGGCTCAAGTCTTTTAAGAAATCTATTACGAAAAGGATGGACTCAATATTGTCATGTCCAATGATAAAAGTTTCTACTTCAAAACATTTGAGCGTTTTTTTGCCTGCCTAAAGTTCTTTTAGCCTTAAGAAGGGCTCTCATGTAATCTTTAGGGCAACCAGACCTAGAAAGAGAATGTATATTTCCATTACAAATTCTGACAACTGAAATTTCCATCAGAAAGGGACTTCCAAATGTATGTAAATAAATTAACTTAAAATGAAATGTTAAATCAAACAGAACCATGGCACTGTCTCAAACCTCCTCTTGGTTCTAGAAGAAGTTTCTGGCTGTTGTAGATTATATTGAAGACAATAGATGAAAAATTAAAGTTCATTCCTTATAAATCTCAGACTACAATTTTTAAAAACTTCAAGAAAACGAACAATATTATTTCCTAGCTTTAAAAAATTATTTTGAATTTTTACATGATATTGATGATATTTAGTCTTAAAGGGCTAATACACAATTCTGAAAATTATAGGTAAGGCCATATTACATTTATGTCAAGGTTAAATTTCCTTCATTAAAATTTGTTATTTTCAGTTTCATTTGATACCTATGAGCAAAAAATCCCTTGCACACTCACCAGTTTTAGCAAGATGAAGTCATAAAAAACCCCAGTTATTGTAGCTTCATTGATTGCCAGGGTGCTGTGTATCATTCTTCCACCTACCACAAAATTGTCCATTATTAGACACACTTTTGAGTTACCTAGAGTTTTGCCGAACTTCATCTCTTTGGATTGAAATTTGTCTTGCTGAGTTTTTGCTCAAGGTCAAAATACCTTGAAAATTATATGGATATTTCTAGGGAAAATATTAACAAATAAATATATGAGAGAATGTGCATGCAGAGAGAGCGAACTATCATCTATCTAAGTTCTACATCTGTTCTGTTGAAAAGTTCTTGTGTCTTGGAGAAAGTCAGGGCTGTGCTATGGCCCTTACTTATCCTGGGGGGTTTTGCTACCTAGTTACTTCCCTGCTAGAGAAACTGCTTGCCAAATCTCTGTATTGTCTGATTAAGTCAGACAATACAGCACATCAAGCAAGGAACACCTGTGAAGGAACCCTTCACAGGTGTTCCTTCTGAAAAACTATTCATATAAAAGAGGTGAATCCAATTTTATTTTTAAGTTGGCTACCTCTTGAAATCTCTTTGACATGGAAGCAGGCTCTGATGCTGATTTTACTTTTAGAAAATATTTCTGTGGCAAATTCAAATATTCAGCATTGACAAGTATATTAATTTCTGTCCAACCTATGTAAGCATATTTGCATGTTTTTAGATTTATCACTTGGTAATAATAGCCTTTCCTTTAAAAATCCAGTTTGTATGGTATCTTTTATTGCTTGGCGGACAAATACTTATACATTTTGATTTCTTATTAATCTTTTAGTGTATAAAGTACAATATTTGAGTGCTAATACAAATGAAAAAATATCTTTCGCTCTATCTGAGTTTCCAAAACCTACAAATTTATAGTCATGTAATTATTTTTTAAAATCATGGACATGATTTTCAAAAATCAAAATAATTAAGTCCAAAACAAGATCCTGTGACAAACTTTTAGTCATTCAATGGCAAATTCTCATTCTGCAGCCTACAGATAATGTCTCTATACACCAGCTTACATGACTTAAAATGAGAAACACAGCTTACATTGTGACACAGCTCACATTTTCAACACAGTGGGGTCTGAGTGTTTCATAAATATCAGTATCCATGATATGAGAATACATCTCTATTATCGTTTTATACACAGGCAGCTGAAGTAAACGGATTTGGGAACATGGGGTAAAAGAAGATAAGGAGGCTTGGATTAAGCAAAAATAAAATGCAAAATGCTTTTTATCAGAGCTCTCATTTGGGATATATGAGAACAGAGATTAATTTCTCTTTTATTTTGAACTTACAGTTTGCACTAACATTATTCCATGTTGATCTGAGAGGAATTGCTCTCTAGTCTTTCTTGTAGAGCTTTCCCTTTTCTAGGCAAGTTTAGCAGTTATTGAATCACTGAGAGACAGGAAAACATGTATGTGCTCAGGAGGTATTGTCCTACACTGCAATTAGAACGACCTTGGCACAAACTCCCAGTCAGAGACTGGACACAACTGAACATTGTTTTCCTGTGTCTTTTGCTAATGCTTCTTTGTAAATGCTTCTTTAACTGCTCAAAGCAAATTAACATCGGCTACAGTTGTTCTAGGCAAAGTTCAGTCTGCCATGGATGACAGCAGAATCTGACACTGGATATTCAGAAAAGTTTAGAGGTAGTATCTTCATTATGTCTGAGGGAAAGGACTGGAAAATATCTAATTTTCCAGTTGTCTTCATCACACAATGACATTCCTTTTCCTAGAGTCTTCTTCTTTATCAACTATAAAACTTCCTATTAAAAAACAAATAAACAAACAAAAATAAAACCAAGAGGAAGGATTCAACTTACATCAGTGTATGTCCTTGATCACTGATTTTCCTGTGGTGCTAAGCATGCACTATGGGAAATGACAAAATTTTGGCATACAAATCATAAAATTTTAAAATTTGATAAAAAAAAGCTGTTCATCTGAAGTTTCAAAGGTCAGGGTGTTTTAATCTATTAATTATAAAGAATGGAAAGAATTAACTTTGAAAAAAAACTGTGCTCACCTACAAAACAGTAGGATTCTGAAAATTTTTGGCCCAGCTGAAAAACAAAGCAAAATAAAATGTTTAAACCACGTGCACAGAACCACAGGTTTAAAAACTTTGTAGTATTTTTAAGTCATAAGTCATAACTTATTTTTCTTTTCTTAGTATGTTACATCTTTTAAATATATGCTTCATTTCTTAGTCATCTGGCCCTGTCCCATGTTGGAATTGCTCCTGCTGTTAATTAGAGGTGACCATGATTTGATTAATCTCAAACATGTGTTATATATGCACACTATAGAAAACTGTATTCTATATTTTCTACTTTAAACATTTTTGAATGTAATGGAAACAAGCCAAACATTTTTTAAGGACCTAATCTTATCTTAATGAACAATATGGATATGATCAAAATAAGACATTCTAATCCATTTAAAGTGTTAAAAGTTCACAGAAATATGCACTAATCATGTACAGTATTTATCAATATAATACAAACAAGGTTTCAAATGCATACCACCTGCGTATCATTGTTATCTGTAACTCTGAAGTTCTCTCCATTTAGACAAAGCTTTGTCACAGTTTGACACTGTGCTTTACCTGACCCCACATTGTTGGTAGTTTACCCTTGCAGACATTTTTTGAAGATATTAGCCATACTTTTTTATACATAAAGAGCTAGCAGTCAAGTATAGCTATAACATTTCCTTATGATTTTATATAGCTCTTGGTATAGAAAAGTCTTTAATGACTAGAGTACAAATGTAAAATTATTTTTTAGGACGGGATTATTCATACATTTAAATTAAATTTTGGGGTTAGTAATTATACAGACACATAACAAAAAATTTCTATATAAGGAAGGATACACATATGATTAAATACTGTCTTGGTTTACAAGCATCTATAAAGATCACAACTAAATAGGAAGTTTTGAATACTTTCTGTCACATTAATATAAATTCCTATGCATTTCTGTGCAAATAAAAGTACTGTGATTGTTAACAAAAGTTCACTAAAAGATTTCCTCCAGCTATTCAAAAAAGATTATTTTTAAAAAGTTAAGTATAACAATCTCAATTTTTAAAAATGACAATTATTTAATTTGCTGGTTCTGATTTTTTTTTTAATGTTGAATTCTGTTGTTATTAATATACAGCCTCCAGTGGTAAGTGAAATATAATTCCAACTAATTTTTCCTACAGCTGTATACAAATCAATAACCTTAAGAATCCCAAAGGAAAAGCATGTTGTATGGCCCTCCAAGTTCCTAATGAATGCAAATAAGTTGACCTTTCTTTGACAACTGTGAATATGGTTTTTGACAATTTTACCACTGAAATTGCTGTCATCAGCAATTCATAAAGTAAAAATTGAGCCAATAGTAGTTGTGAATAATTATGCATTACAAGAGGGTGTATGGTACAGATACTGTAGCGAACAAACTTCATGTTTTTGGGAATCAGTTACTCTAATATATTTTGTCAAAAAAGATCTTCAAAGAGAATACAAATGCTCACTCTACTTTATTTTCTTTTTAAATATATTTTCTATATCCTTGAAACAGTCTAGTTTTAGTGGTACTTTTTTATTGTTTAAAATTCACATACTGTCACACCTTGAATTATTAATTTCTAACAATAACACAATTTTTATAGGTAGGGTAATGAGCCTGAAAGTAAAGGAAGATTATGGCCAAAAAGAAAAAAAAAAAAAAAAAAAAAAAAAAAAAAAAAAAAAAAAGAAGTATTCTTCATTTTGAAAGGGTAATATATCCATGAAAATGCAGTGTTTCTCATCTAAAGATATAATAAAATAGTGAATGAAAGATGAAAGCAACTTATTTGAAACAATGAGCTACTGTAGTACTTCCACCTCTAGTATTTCTTTCTCACAAATACTCTTTGAATAGTGCTGGAAAAATTAATGTATAAATGAAAGCTATGGCATATTTTTAACAGCTATTTTAAAATGAAAAGCCTATACAGGTTTAGTAAAAACTGAAATTTGAAACACTTGCATTACAGCATTGTAGTTTCTACAGAATATTTAAAATGTCTGCGAAAATGTTATTCAAATTGACCTGAAGAAATAGCACTTACATTAAACATGTTCATTACAGTACATGTTGATCTTAAAAAAAAAAAAAAAAAAAAAAAAAAAGAAAGAAAAAAAGAGAAATAATACAGTATTCTGGTTCATCATTCCTATTCAGAAAAACTTGAAATACATATGTCTGGAAAGTAACAGCCTCATCTGAACTCTATACTAATTAAGAACATTAAAATTCCTCTTCTTTTGAAGACAGAGGTTACCAAATTCTTAGAACTAATTTCATTAAAATCATTAGTTCTTTTTGTCCTATTTTTATGTTTTTCAATAACTAAATTTCTGATTTATAAAGCTTTGAATTATCAAAAATCATAACAGGTTATCAACTAATTCTGCATTCATATAATATGTGTGATATTTTAAAAGAACGGTCCTTTCTTGATGACAGTTCCTCAGGATCTCTTCTCTTATACTTGTAATTCTTTTATGTTCAGAATGAATCCCTGCTACCTCTCACTCAATATTGATCTCAAGGCATTTCTTCCAATCCTCTCCCCAGTGTGGTCACTGAACAGTATAAAAGTTCAATAGGAAGATCAGCTGCTCATCCACTTTTTGCTAAAGCAATTTGTATTATGGATTTATTTTAGCAGTCTACAGTGGCAGTTGCTGTTTTTACTATTTAAATGCTTTGATTATCTGACCTTGCTTACTTTATCTTTTTAAGTGCTGTGCATGGGCTTTAAAGTTGATCAATAAGTGGGGATTCCTCCACCGCATTATGTTGAAATCAATCCTGATTCAGACTATTTGTATTTCACTCTTACGAGTCCATCTGTCTTTCTTAATTTTATATTCTCTTTTCTTAAATAATTTTGTCTGCCACTGCAAATACTTACTGTCAGGTAGATTTCCATTGCAATCAATTCAGCTTTTCTCAGTGAGAGCTATAGTGTCTGGGAAGACACAAATGTATAGAATCATATCCTATACTTGAACAGATAATAATTTTTTGGGTTTTTTAAAAAATATTTTTGTCATAGATAATGCGAAACTCAATAAACACAATTTTTTATTTACTTAATGTCTTACTTTTTCCAGTAATAGTTAGAAATTAAAAATCAAACTAAAATGGCACAAGTTTATTAAAATACTTCAGATTTGCAATTTCTCTTAGAGAAAAAGATAAAATAATGGAGTCAAGCAGCCTTCAGGTATGTCATGATAAACCTTAGAATTAGAAACTCTGATTAAAAGTGGAAACTATAATTAGTCCTGAATTTTTGCAGTATAAAAAAAATGCTCTAAGAAACATTTTGTTCTATTTTGCACCTAATTTATTTAATAAACATTTAAAACATTTCAAGTTTTTTAGTTCTTAAAAGTTTTTAAATTTACCTTGCTTAATTCATAATGAAAAAGTTACCATGACTGTAAGAAGCCTTAACATAGATATGTTAAAATAGAAAAGGAGAAAGAAACTAAATAGAAAATCTAGAAATTCAGTTAACATGATACGCATGGAGTCCTACGTATTTAGGAGATTATCTACCTAGAACATATAAAACTTACTGAAATATTACTTTGCTCTTATGTAATATCTCCACAAAGGTTCAGAAGAGAGAATACCATTTCCCTATTCTTTAACTAAATCACACACATAAATTCCAATTTCTATTAATCTAAATTAAAATACAGCTAGATATTTCAGAGATTTCTTATAATCCTGACATCATAATTCAGTACTCTTATAATAAAACATCACAACTACAAAACAAAATAAGTGATCCTTTAAATAGTTTTCTTCTTCAATCTTGAAAGATTGTGAACAGTTTTTCACATTTTTATAGAGTAATTGATTTCACAAAACTGTGAAACTGACCTGCATTCACATATGTTTGAAAGACTGGGGCCTAGAATGCCATTACAATCTCATACGACTATTGATGAGTTTGCTAAATAATTAACATTAATTTTCCATGCATAGGAGGAAACTTATTCACTTCTTCCAATTTTCTAGTTCTTCACCTGATTGAGACTATTTCTACTTGTTCCAGGACCAGAGGACACTGAGGTCTTGAGAAAGTTGCTACTTATCCTCTTTTTATGATGTTGTTATTCTTACCTTTAAGTTCTCCACACTTTTCCTGATTCTTTTTAAAAAAAATAGGAATTATTCATAGGTTTAACAATGGTAAACAAAGTGAACCTTTTGTGATGGAGGGGAGAGCTTCTGCCTCAGTTGTAGCTCCATATGGTGCACACCACCACGTCTATGATGAGAGGGAAGGACAAAAGGAAACATGACCACGAATATCTTAAGGATTTTTGTAATTAGAAGATGTTAATAGCAACACAGCATAGAAAAAGTAGTGGGATGACAGACGTTTAAATCATGTTAGGACCAGTGATGATGGGGTGGTGAATATTTAGCCTACAAGGCATTATTAAACTTATGTTAAAAATATGGTTCACATGAAAGTAAGCACATAAAATAACTAATGATAAACAGCCACCAAATGAATAAAAGTGGATGAGGATTTTCACTGGTAATTTTCTAAATGCATGAAAGAGAAATTACTTGGGAATCAAATGTATGAAGCAACCCGTACTAAAGAAACCAGCAAATATGCAACAGTCCTTTTCACAATGGCACAATGCCTTTTTTGTTCTTTTCTGGAAATTAATAGTACCAGAAATGAAAAGAAAAATGTTTTTTGAGGTTTGTTTGTATAAGACTTCAGTACATCTACTGATTTTTTTTATTTTAATTATTAGTAACTGTACTGAAATCTGGTCCTCTCAGTAATCTTATAAGCAATTTTAGTTAATGCAGGATGTCACTCCTGAAAATGAATCATATTTTACTGATAATTCCTTTCAGATTTTCAAGTGAACATTTTGTCTTCTCCTTTTAAAATTTCACTAACTAATAAAAGCATCTATTTCATTATGGGCAGTTCTGGTTTTCCTTTTAAGCAGTTCTGGAATTTGTGGATGTAAAGAGGGGGGTTGCTTTTGCCAGAACCTTATCCATTTAAAAATAAGAATGAAAATGCAAAAGAGAAATAGAATTACTGAAAGATGCTACAAATAGCATCTAATGGGGAGTTAGAGAGGATGTGCAACTTGTTCAATACTTGCTAACAGCACATGAAAATTTTTCATTTTATTGTGGCAGCAGAGGGGAAATTTAAAAGAATTCACTACACCAAATATTATGCATTTCTGCAGAGCACAGCTTAAAAAAGACAAGTCTGTACTGTTTCTCTCAGGTGGGTAAATGTTAAGAGAGAAGAATCCAAGTTTCATGATGCAGCAGCACAAAGCTAGGAAGTGAAAATTATGTTGCAGCAGAGTCCTGAAAATATGACTGTAAAAGTTAATCAATAAAATGTCTATTCCTGTCTATTCACTAGAGGCCCCAGCTGCATAGCTTCACACAATCGATACTACAAATTATTACGATTTCCAGGTTCCCACTGGACATTCCGAACAAATCTTTCAGGTGTAACAGGCTTATACTGGGGGGAGGCAAGTAGGGTGGAGGGTTGGGGAGTGGGACTGGGGTTGTGTTACCTTAGGTTTATTTCATCCAGGATAAGGATACAACAAACAAAGCCTGTGACTTATAAAAACTTTCAGTTGTTTCCCTATGAAATAAGTGCATTTGGGGTACTCTGTGAAATTAGCAGAAAATGTTTTCACCCTGTTTTAAAAATAAATATGTTTTTCCTGGTTGTTTGTTTTAAATCCTAGTCAACCATTTCCTTTTTTCACCACTTCCATGAAAAATAACTTATAACAAGGACTTCACAACAGGGAAATAAAAGGATACAGACATGAACCTTTCCCCTCAAAGCCTCACAACAGCTGTAGCAGAATCTCAGGACTCAGTGTGGTTTTAAGTGACCAATTTATGCTGCTTCATATTTTGCTTTGTATGGTCCCGTGCTCTCGCCTTGATACCAGCAGCATTTGTCAGATCCACTAAGGAGGAAGGTAGGAAAAGTCCAGGACTGTATGACTTTGAATAAGTCAGCACTAAAGGGATGTTACTTTATGACACATGCAGTACCCTTCCTAGTGACTAAATACAACCCTTATGACATTCCCTGTCCCAAAAGACCCAGGGGACAGAGATCCATTGTTCTTTCTGTCTCCCAAGGAACAGAACAGAGCAGATACTAGCTAGCACAGCATTACTGTTTTCAGGTACACGGTGTGTTGTTTTAATAGGAAATTTCAACATTTAAATGACTTTGTTGTTAATTTCTTAGACTTATCAGTTCCGCTTTATCATACCTATTGTTTTAAATTTGCAGCTTTAATTTTCCAGATTCAACAAATAATTTGGTTACTGTAATCTGCAGCAATGTGTCAGTACTTTTAAAAAACAATGGTATCCAAAAAATGAAGTAAAAATTTTGTGTAAGATTAAATAAAAAATAATTTTGATAAACTATAGAGCTGAGAAAAGGTTTCCCTTACTCAAAGTTTATTATGTTGATGTGCTGAAGTAACAAACTTCCAAAGTCACTGAACAAGTGTAGAAAACACTGTTTTCTGTTCTGTAAACAGAACAGAAAAAGGTCAGTTAGTTAATTTTTGCATGTGAAGAGACTATTCAAGTTTTATTTGTTCATATAAAGTATAAAAAAATCTATTAAAAAGTTCTGAAAAATCTTTTAATGATTATCATTTGGCCCTATATTTCAACCTTAGTGAAACTCATTTCAGTGAACTTTTGTGAAATTCCTGCTCTCTCAAAAGCTATATTTCATGACACAATCAATCAGTTACAGCTGGGAGTTTCAATTCGGCTTCCCCCTTCTTCCCCTCATCTCACACTAAGTTACTACAATCGGTAGTCATAGAAGTTTGTGTTCTTTTTATTTACAAAGAATTATCTACAAGATTAGGCATAACATGGCACTTTGTAAACTGAAGAATAACTTCAAATGGTTAAGAAAACCCACTATGGCAAAAGATGCAAACAGCGTTGGGAAAGTAAATCAGTGACAGTGTTTTCCCTAGAGAAGTACTAGTAATGTCTTTAGAGATATAACTATAGGTTGAACACCACCAAGCTATTTTATTTAAAGAAATGAAGACACATTACTGAAGACAGTGTTTCTTTCATGAAGCTTTTCCCAGTCTTCAGCATAAATATTAACTTAAAGCTTTTGAGCTGAAGGACGGATGAATTTCCAGTCTAAAAGTCATTTACACTGAGTGTATATAATATTTTGCTTTAGATGCCTTATGTTTGTTGCATCTGAATTTAGCAAGCCTTCCTCAGAGAACATTTGCTGAGGTAATATTTGATGCTTGCCACAAATCTGAGATAAAACATTTAGCTCTAAATGTTCAATCTAGCTCCAAATGAACAACTTTCTTTTTGCAGCCAAATTATCTTTATATAAAGTGTTCATCATGGTTTATGATATTACAAACCAGCTTGAAATTCAGTCTGTATATACAGGGATTGCTTAATGCAACTTAAGTTCAATAAGAAGAGAATGACTGCATGAAAAAAGCATCAACTGAAGTGAGCAATTTTTAGCACAGTCTAAATCTTAAGAACTCTAAATAATGAATCACTGTGGTTCAATATAAAATATAGTTAATATTAAGCTAAACTATAAAATCTAATTTTTGAACACTTTTTTAAAATTAAATCCTAAGAGCTAGCCTTCAATCTAATAAATACTAATTTTGACTGATTAGAGCAAAAGTACTTTTTTCAGACTAAACTCTTCTAAAGCATACAATTTGCTTTTTTTGTTTATGTTAACAACTTCATATATGCCTTGCTATTGTGACTAAAAGTTTAAACACCAAATTTTCTTTAATTTGATAGTCTCTTGCTTAGAGGCAGCTTCTCTAACAACAAAAAAAAAAAGACAATAAGACCCATATGTAACCTTTGGTCTCTAAAAAGAGGAAGATGAGAACACCATTAACAGATAGGTAATAAACACACATACTTCATACACTACTTCAGCACTACTGAATATTAATTTTAAAAATAAACTGGACTCCTGATAATAGTATTTTTCAACACTCATTTTTTTTAAGTTCAGGATGTATTTAAAAACATACATTAATCAATCATTTAGGTTTAATAGTTTATTCAATAGAGTTACAGAAGACATTAAACTACACCTTACCTGAAAGAAATTATTAATACAGTACATATTAAAAGGATTTGCTGCTGACCTTAATGCCTTTTGTTTCTCAAATATTGAAAAAGAAGTAACTCACTTGCAATCACTAATTTCTTCTTCAGAAGTTAGAATATGTTTTCTCAGGGTCTTCAGCTCTCCGTCTGTGATTTTCTACTGTTCTGTTCTTGGCGAACTGTTTCTGCTTTTTGCTCACTTAGCTGCTCTTGAGTTGCTTTCAAGCTGGATTCCATTAGAAGAAGTTTTTCATCTTGACTGGCAAGTTCTTGGGCTGTAAGTTAAAAAAAAAAAAAAAAAGAAAAAAAAAACAAGAAAGCTTTACATTTTAAGCTCAGGATGAGTGATATTTTTGTTTAAAATGCAATGTAGTGCAACCCTCTGCAAGAGCTGGGCAAATACTGTTTTCAGGAGAAGAGCATCATTCTATTTCCAAATCTTGAGAGAAAAATATATTATAAATTATTAATACTTGGCTTAAATCTCTTTCATTGTATTACAGTAAACTTAAATAAAGAAACTTGGATTCAATATTCTGCAAACATTTTAACTGCTACCAGAGCTTACTGTATACATGCACACCCAATATTTCATATCTTCTAAAGCAAACACCTATTGCCTTTGTATTTTGCAGCATTAGTCAATATAGAATTCAAAATCTCAGTTTTCAAAATAAAGTAGCTTTTATACCATTTAACAATAGAAACTTGTGCAATTTAGGCTTGAAGTCCTCAATTTCATTATATTTTTTCATGAATTACAGAGCACATGCATAGTAAAAACCCGTTCTTTTCCAAGGTCATCCAATAGATGGCAATCTTTCCTTAGACCAAAAGAAACTACAGCCGTGCACTGCCAGCTCTCAGAAAAATAAGTGATTTAAGACAAAGACATTTTTCCTTTGTTCTTTGTTGACCATTTTCCTAAAAGATATATGTACATAGGCTTTAATTTAAATATTTAGCCCTTAGTATGTGCACACATGAGTTTGTGCTAGCATGCAGGTGTATGTGTTCCTGCACTGACACAAATCCACACACATGTATTTCTTTTTGTACTCTTTCATAAATATATGGCTTTAGATGTACAGGCACATGTAATTAACAGGTCCAGGATATCATGGAATAATACTAAGCATTAAAGAAATTGCTTCACATCAAGCATTTTATAGCATGCAATTCCTTTAT